>JAKFHU010000503.1:0-11167 GCA_023783475.1 Daubentonia madagascariensis
CAACAATTTTAAGCACATTTTTAGGCTACATGTTCACGGTCACTTTAAACCATTGCTTCCTCCCAACAAAAAATCCCCTTACATCCAAACACCACTTGATCAAACGCACAGATATTACTCAACTAAAGATACTTACTTACTGAATTCTGATGGATCTATTCTTTTAGTATTTTTTTTTTTTTTTTTTTTTTTTTTTTTTTTTTTTTTTTTTTTTTTTTTTTTTTTTTTTTTTTTTTTTTTTTTTTTTTTTTTTTTTTTTTTTTTTTTTTTTTTTTTTTTTTTTTTTAGGGGTATGATATTCGCTCCCATCTAATATCATCACTACTATGTCTAGAAGGCACAATATTATCCATATTCATCCTCACCCCCTTTCAAACTCTCAACTTCACTATAATTGTCCTCCCACTTTACCTATTATCCTGCTAGTTTCGCAGCCTGCGAAGCCGCTGCAGGCCTAGCCTTATTAGTAACAGTATCAAATACTTATCGCTTAGATTACGTCCAAAACCTCAACCTCCTCCATGTTAAAAATCATTGTACCAACAATCATACTCCCCACTAACTTGATACTCCAATAGCCTAATACTTTGAATCAACACTACTTCATACAGTTTAGTTATTAGCCTCACCACCCTCCTACTCCTAAACCAAACCAACAACACCAACTTCTCTTTAACTTTTCTCTGACCCCTTTCAACCCCCCTTTTAATCCTCACAGCATGACTTCTACCTCTCATGATTATAGCTAGTCCAATTCCAACCTCACTAAAGAACCCTTACCACGAAAAAAAATGTATATTTCCGCACTATCACACTCAACTGTCTTTTAATCATAACATTCACAGGCACAGAACTGGCCCTATTCTACATCTCTTTGAAACCACACTGATCCCCACCTTAATCCTCATTACCCGCTGAGGAACCAAATAGAACGCTAAACCGGACTATTTTTTCTTACACCACTAACGGATCGTACCTACTCGTAGCATTATTACACCTAAAAACCTAGGCTCACTAAACCCTTTCCCAAAGTTTCCTTATACTCAAAGACTACCTAACTCTGATCCAATACCTTCTTGAATAGCATGCATATAGCATTCCTGGTCAAATACCCCTGATGGGTTCACCTATGATTTCCCAAAGCCACGTAGAGGCCCTATTGCCGGTTCGATAGTCCTTGCAGCAGTACTATGAAACTAGGGGATATGGCAATACGATCACTTCATCCTTGAAACCCCTACAAAACACATAATTACCCCTTTCCTAATGCTAGCATTGAGGATATCATAACAGCTCAATCTGCCTCCGACAACAGACCTAAAATCACTAATCGCTTACTCTTTATAAGCCATATAGCTATGGCACCATAGCAATTCTCATCCAAACACCATGAAGCTTTATAGGACAACAACCCATAATCGCCCACGGCCTCACATCCTCATTTCATTTTGCCTCGCAAATTCAAACTACGAACGCATCCATAGTCAACCATACTACTAGCCCGAGGCCTTTTAAACACTACTCCCCCATAGCAACATGATGGCTATTAGCCAGCCCTTAGCAAACCTAAACCTACCACCCTCCATTAAATTTAATCGGAGAGCTCTTGTAATCATAACAACCTTTTCATGATCAAACTTTACAATCATTCTAACAGGCTTAAACGTGCTCATCAGGCCCTTTACGCTATATATATATGACCATAACACAACGAGGAAAAATCACATACCACCACATAATATCCAAACCCTCCTTTACACGAGAAAACACCTTAATATCAATACACATTACCCCCCTTTTATTACTCTCCCTAAACCCCAAAGCTATTTTAGGACCCACATACTGTAAATATAGTTTAAATAAAAACATTAGACCGTGAATCTAACAATAGAAGCTCATCCACTCATTATTTACCGAGAAAGAACGCAAGAACTGCTAATTCCTGCACAACCATACATAAAAACATGGCTTCCTCAACTTTAAAGGATAGTAGTAATCCGTTGGCCTTAGGATCAAAAAATTGGTGCAACTCCAAATAAAAGTAATAAAACCCCTTTCAAACCCCATCTTTGACCTCACTGATCATCTTAATAACACCTATAGTACTAGTTATAACTAAGACACACACAAAAGACTATTACCCTTACTACATAAAAACATCTATTTCATACGCCTTTACTATCAGCCTTATTCCAACCCTACTATTCATCAACTCAGGACAGGAAGCAATCATCTCCAACTGACACTGAGTCACAAACCAAACACTAAAATTAACCATAAGCTTCAAATTAGACTACTTCGCAGTAGTTTTTATTCCAGTAGCATTATTCATTACATGATCAATTATAGAATTCTCAATATGATATATAAGCAACGACCCCTACATTAACCAATTCTTTAAATACCTTATGTTATTCCTCATTACCATAATAATTCTGGTCACTGCCAACAATCTATTCCAACTATTCCTCGGATGAGAGGGTTATATCATTCCTACTAATTGGCTGATGGCATGGACGCACAGACGCAAACACCGCAGCCCTCCAAGCAATTCTATATAATCGTATCGGAGACATCGGTTTCATCTTAACTATAGCATGATTCCTAATACATTCAAACACTGAGACCCCCAACAAATCTTTATACTCAACCAAACCCCCGATACCCTCCCACTAATTGGCCTACTACTAGCCAGCCACCGGCAAATCCGCCCAATTTGGATTACACCCCTGATTACCATCACGATAGAAGGCCCTACTCCGTCTCAGCCCTACTCCACTCTAGCACCATAGTGGTAGCAGGAGTATTTCTGCTAATTCGATTCTACCCCTTAGCAGAAAACAACAAAACCATCCAAACATTAACCCTATGTCTAGGGGCCATAACTTCACTATCACAGCAAAAAATCGTAGCATTTTCCACCTCCAGCCAACTCGGCCTAATAATAGTCACAATAGGCATTAACCAGCCACACCTCGCATTCCTCCACATCTGTACCCACGCATTCTTCAAAGCTATGTTATTTATAGTTCTGTTGGTCCATTATCCATAACTTTAAACAACGAACAAGACATCCGAAAATAGGAGGCCTCCTAAAAAACAATACCCCTCACCTCCTCATCACTCATTATCGGAAGCCTAGCACTTTCAGGCATCCCGTTCCTAACAGGGTTTTACTCCAAAGACCTGATCATCGAGACCGCAAACACATCAAACACCAACGCCTGAGCCCTCCTAATCACACTCATCGCCACCTCTTTAACAGCCATCTACAGCTCCCGCATCATCTTTTTCGTATTACTAGGTCAGCCCCGATTCTTAATTACCCCTACTATTAACGAAAACAACAACCTCCTGATTAACCCAATCAAACGTCTAGCAGCTGGCAGCATCTTTGCCGGATTCCTTTTATATAATAACATCCCCCCTATAACCACCCCCCAAATAACCATACCCCTTTACCTAAAAATCCTGGCTCTTACTATAACTGCACTAGGATTCTCTCTAGCAATAGAGTTAAATACCATCACCTATAACCTCAAACTCAACAAACCCTCCCCTCTGCTCAAATATTAAACCCAACTAGGATTCTTCCACATAACAATACACCGACTAATACCCCATTACAAACTAACCTTAAGCCAAAACATAGCATCACTTCTACTAGACTTAACCTGACTGGAAAAAGCAATACCAAAAGCCCTGTCCCACCTACAAATTGCTTCATCAACTACCACTTCCAACCAAAAAGGCCTAATTAAACTCTATTTCCTCTCCCTCCTCACTTCACTTCTCCTCACAACCCTCCTAACCATTTAACAACCCCGTGTATCTCAATCACAATGAAAATCCCCATAAATAAAGATCAACCAGCAATCACCCAAAATCCAACTAGCATAATCATACAATGCAGACACCCCTATACAACTCACCCCGAAAAATATCAACCATTGCCCCATCAAAAAATAGCCAATCTTCTAAACTCTTAAAATCAATAACAAAGCCCCACTTTCATAGCCATCTACCATATATAACCACAAATAGTTCCATAACAAAACCTAACAACAAAGCACCCCAACAACAGCACTAGACCCTCAAACCTCAGGATACTCCTCAGTAGCCATCGCCGTAGTATACCCAAATACTACAAGCATCCCCCTAAATAAATCAAAACATCATTAAGCCCATAAATGAACCCCAAACTTAAAATAATTATGCAACCAACCCCACACTAACAACAAACCCAACCCCCATAAATAGGGAAGGCTTGAAGAAAACTACAAAGCCCAAACAAGAATACACTTAACAAAAACACAGTGTTATCTAGTTCCTGCATGGACTTTAACCATGACATACGACATGAAAAATCATCGTTGTATTCAACTACAAGAACTTAATGACCAACATTCGAAAACCCACCTCTAATCAAAATCATTAATATCATTCATCGACCTCCCCACACCATCAAACATTTCATCATGATGAAGTTAGGAGGCGTACTAGCCCTCGTCCTATCCATTCTAATCCTCACCTGCATCCCCCTACTTCATACAGCCAAACAACGAAGCATAGCCTTCCGCCCCATAAGCCAATGCTTATTCGAATCCTAACCACAGATCTCCTCACCCTCACATGAATCGGAGGACAACCCGTAGAAACCCCTTCATCCTCATTGGTCAAGCAGCCTCCATCCTATACTTTTCCATTATCATTATTCTAATACCAATGACAAGCCTAATCGAAAACAAAATACTCAAATGAAGAGTCCTCGTAGTATATTTCATTACTTTGGTCTTGTAAACCAAAAATGGCGGACCCCTCCCCCTAGGACAACTCAAGGAGAAAACACTCCGCTTCACCTTCAGCACCCAAAGCTGAAATTCTTTTTAAACTACTCCTTGTTTTAAGAAGATACCCAAACACCCCGTGCCATGTCAGTACTAAATTCCTCGGACAAAACAAAATTTACAACATGGCATGTTCCAAATCAACCAGCCTATGTACGTCGTGCATTCTTTGCACCTCCCCATGAATATGTATTATATACTATTAATGCTTGATTTTACATAATACATGTATGCATAATCGTACATCCCAACCTCTACCCCATGCATATAAGCACGTACATATCCCCGTTTAATTGTACATAACGTACACCCATTTCAAACGTACATAAGACATCCCAGTCAAATCCTTTCACACCAACATGCCTTTCCATCTCCATTAATCCTAGCTAGATCAAGCACACAACTCATGTAGCTCATGACGCCTTGCTAAACCACACCCCCACGGGACACAGCAGTGACTAACCTTAAGCAATAAACGAAAGTTCGACTAAGCTATACTACATTCATTCAAACAGGGTTGGCAAATCTCGTGCCAGCCGCCGCGGCCACACGATTAACCCAAGCTAATAGCCCTACCGGCGTTGAGCGTGTTTAAGGATACTAGAACTAAAACTAAGCTTTAGCCAAGCCGTAAAAAGCCCTGGCCAAAATAAAAATAACCTACGAAGGTAGTTTTAATACCCTGAACACACGACAGCTAGGGTCCAAACTGGGATTAGATACCCCACTATGCCTAGCCGTAAACCCCAATGGCTAATAAACAAAGTTATTCGCCAGAGTACTATAGGCAACAGCCCAAAACTCAAAGGACTTGGCGGGCTTTATACCCCCTAGAGGAGCCTGTTCTATAATCGATAAACCCCGATAACCTCCCACTCCCATGCGTAGGCCTAAAAGCAGCCACCCAATTAAGAAAAGCCGTTCAAGCTCGACACAAACAATAGATCTTTAATCCCAAAACTAAACATTATCTCCCATCCCACAAACTGGACCAATCCATCCATCAATGGAAGTGACACTGTTAGCATAAGTAACAAGAAACCGTTCTCCCGGCATACGCTTATATCAGACCGAATACCCACTGATAGTTAACAATGAGGTAAAACCAAACCTAATAGAAATTACCTCAATAAACTGTTAACCCAACACAGGCATGCACTCAAGGAAAGATTTAAAGAGATAAAAGGACTCGGCAAAAACAAACCCCGCCTGTTTACCAAAAACATCACCTCTAGCATTAACAATATTAGAGGCCCGTGTTCTGCCCAGTGACTTTCGTTTAACGGCCGCGGATACCCTGACCGTGCAAAGGTTAGCATAATCACTTGGTCTTCCTAATTAAGGACTCGAGATGAACGCCACACGAGGGTTTAACTGTCTCTTATCTCCAATGCAGTGAAATGACCTTCCCGTGAAGAGGCGGGGAATACAACAACTAAAGACGAGAAGACCCTATGGAGCTTAAATTTACTAACCCAAACAAACTCACTAAGCACTTAAAAACCACCATAAATTGTGCTCGGGTGTTAAAAATTTTGGTTGGGGGGTGACCTCGGAGATAACAAAACCTCCGATGATTTTAACTTAGACATAACCAGTCAAAGCAAATATCAACTATTACCCAAATTAACTTTGATCAACGAAACAAGGTTACCCTAGGTATAACAGCGTCAATCCTATTCTAGAGTCCATATCGACAATAGGGTTTACGAACCTCGATTGTGGATCAGGACAAACTAATGGTGTAACAGCTATTAACGGTTCGTTTGTTCAACGATTAAGTCCTACGTGATCTGAGTTCAGACCGGAGCTAATCCAGGTCGGTTCTCATCTATTTAACACTTCTCCCAGTCGAAACGGACAGAGAGGTAAGGCCACCTCGATACAAAGTGCCTTCAGCACAATAGATGAAAATCTCAATCTAATAAACTACCACCAACCCTGCCCAAAAACAGGGCTCGTTAAGGTGGCAGAGCCCGGTAACTGCATAAACTTAAAACTTTAAAATCAGAGGTTCAAATCCTCTACCTACCAGCATGCTTATAATTAACCTACTTTCTCTAATTATCCCTATTATATTGGCCATGGCATTCCTCACACTAATCGAACGGAAAATTCTAGGTTACATGCAACTCCCAAAGGCCCCAACATTGTAGGCCCCCACGCTACTCCAACCCTTTGCAGACGCAATGAAACTTTTTACTAAAGAACCTCTACGACCATAACATCCTTTACACCCCTTTACATCATCGCACCTACACTGGCTCTATCTATTGCTCTCACCATATGAGTCCCCCTCCCCCTCCCCTACCCATTAGCTAATATAAACATAGGCTTACTTTTTATCCTAGCCACATCCAGCCTAGCCGTGTACTCAATCCTATGGTCAGGATGAGCCTCAATTCAATAATACGCCCTCATCGGAGCAATACGAGCAGTCGCACAGACAATCTCATATGAAGTATGCCATGGCTATTATTCTCTTATCAATTCTCCTAATAAGTGGCTCATTCACTCTAAATACCCTAAATACGGCCCAAGAAAACACACATGAATACTCATCCCCTCATGACCACTAGCCATAATATGATATATTTCTACATTAGCAGAGACAAATCGAGCCCCTTTTCGACCTAACAGAGGGTGAATCTGAATTAGTCTCAGGATTAACGTTGAATATGCCGCAGGCCCCTTCGCCCTATTCTTCATAGATGAATACACCAACATTATTATAATAAATGCCCTAACCACCATCCTATCCTAGGAACAACACACAAACACCCTCTCACCCGAGACATTCACAACTAACTTCACCATTAAAACTTTACTCCTAAGCATAGCATTTCTATGAGTACGAGCATCATACCCACGATTCCGATATGATCAACTAATACATCTTCTATGAAAAACTTTCTACCAATAACATTAGCCATATGCATATGAACATATCTCCCTACCCATTTCACTATCCACTATCCCACCACATATATAGAAATATGTCTGACAAAAGAATTACTTTGATAGAGTAAGCCATAGAGGTTTAAACCCTCTTATTTCTAGAGCCATAGGTATTGAACCTACCCTTAAGAATTCAAAATTCTTCGTGCTACCCGCTACAACCACACTCTAAAACCCAAAGTAGGGTCAGCTAAGCAAGCTATCGGGCCCATACCCCGAAAATGTTGGTTCACATCCTTCCCGTACTAATAAAAATCCCCATCACCACCCTCATCTTAATCTCCCTCTTCATAGGTACAATACTTACAATAATCGGCTCCCACTGATTCTTAATCTGAGCAGGATTAGAGATTAACATGCTAACCATTATCCCTTAATAACCAAAAAAACAAATCCCGATCAACAGAAGCCGCCACAAAATATTTCCTAACACAAGCAACAGCCTCTATACTACTTAATAATAGCCATCATCATCATGTGACAAAAACAGGACAATGATCTATTACAAAGAACCCCAGCCAACTTACTTCCACAATAATAACCATCGCCCTAGCAATAAAACTTGGCCTAGCACCATTTCACTTCTGAGTGCCAGAAGTAACACAAGGATCCCCCCTATTCTCAGGCATAATTTTACTTCTCATGACAAAAGCTCGCCCCAATCTCTATTATACTCCAAATATACGAATCAATAAACCTCAACATAATACTAGCCCTCGCCCTTTTATCAATCTTATTCGGGGGTTTGGGGAGGCCTTAATCAAAACGCAAATACGGAAAATATTAGCCTATTCATCCATCTCCCAAATAGGATGAATGACAACTATCCTCATATATAAACCCCTCTGCAACAATCCTAAATTTAACCATTTACCTAAATTACTAACAATCGCAACATTCTCCATATTCTACCTAAAATCAAATACCCACCACACTAATATTAGCCCGCCTATGAAACAAAAACCCAATAATAACCACCATAATATTTGCCACTCTCCTATCACTAGGGGGGTTACCCCCACTCACGGGCTTCCTACCCAAATGAATCATATTCAAGAACTCACAAAAAATGGACAATATCATTTTCCCTGCACTTATAACCATAATAACCCCTGAGTTGGTTGACTACTCCCCCCGTCCACTTTCCCTTACCTGATTAGAGTCCTCCTCAAAGTGGAGGAAGTGGCCGGCACAGGATAACCGTATAACCCCCCTTACAGGAAATCTGGCTCACGCCGGAGCCTCCGTAAGACTTACTATTTTTTCACTCCCTTAGCAGGAGTCTCATCAATCCTGATGAGTTAACAGCTAATACCAACAATTATCAACATGAAACCACCAGCTATATCACTATACCAAACCCCTTAGTTCGTATGGTCCGTAATAATCACTGCCTCCTACTTTTACTATCCTTCACAGTCTAGCATGATTACCAACTCCTATCGCAAGAACACAACCTCTCCTTTTTACTCATACTTACCAGCCATTTTACCCTACCTTGTTCCCCCCCCCCCCCCCCCCCCCCCCCCCCCCCCCCCCCCCCCCCCCCCCCCCCCCCCCCCCCCCCCCCCCCCCCCCCCCCCCCCCCCCCCCCCCCCCCCCCCCCCCCCCCCCGTATGGTCCGTAATAATCACTGCCATTCTACTTTTACTATCCCTTCCAGTCCTAGCAGCTGGGATTACCATACTCCTAACCGACCGCAACCTAAACACTACCTTCTTTGACCCTGCCGGAGGAGGAGACCCATTCTATATCAACACCTATTCTGATTTTTCGGCCACCCTGAAGTTTACATCTTAATTCTCCCGGGCTTCGGCATAATCTCCCACATCGTCACGTACTATTCCGGAAAAAAAGAACCTTTCGGCTACATAGGCATAGTATGAGCTATAATATCTATTGGCTTTCTAGGTTTCATCGTATGGGCCCACCACATGTTCACAGTGGGAATAGACGTTGACACCCGAGCATACTTCACATCCGCTACCATGATTATCGCAATCCCACAGGTGTAAAAGTCTCATTTCTCTCATAATAGATGAAATTAACAAAAAACCCCTTCCCCCAACCATAAAAATATGGGCCCCCCAAAGATACTGAACTATGATTAAAAGATTAAAGAAAACTAAAACCCTTTTATTCATACCTAACCCCCCAACCCCAAAGAACCCCACCCCCGGAGAACTTCGCTCTTGGGAAATCCCATAATCGAATAGGGCCTACCTACCGGGGAAATTCCTATTCGAAATGTTAGTCTCCTCAAGATGTTAAAAAACAAATCATGGACAGAAACCCTTTATAGCCTAAAAGGATGCAAAACCCAGGCCGCCTGAATTTAAACAACCCTGATACCTCCCGCCAGGGTTTTTTAATTAAAGGTCAATGCTCAGAAATCTTGGTGCAAAAACCCCAGCCTTTTTTGCCCTTTTAATTGAACTAAAACCCCCTAAAAATTTTGAAAAAAGGGTTACTAACTATTTTTTTAAAAAAAAACATTCAAAAATGGGGGAAAACAACCTTTCCCGGGCCCCTTTAACCCGTTTTTAATTAAAGATCGGAAGCCAAACAACCTTTTTCCCCCGTGAAAACCCCAAATAACACATCAACCCCCACCTTCATCATTTTTTCGATGAGCCTAACACTCTTTTATTTTACTCCAAATAAAAAAAATTAAAAATTGTATTCCCCCTAAAAACCCCGGGAAACCCCCAAAAAACAACACAAAAAAATAACAACCCCCGAGAAAAAAAAGAACGAAAATTTTTTTTCGCCTCTTTCATTACCCCCACAATCCCTAAACTAAAACCCCTTGTTATAAAATTTAAACACTATGTTACCCTCCATACATTTCCCCCACAACCCTCTCACTTTACAAAATCGCAATTTTTCCCCGCAAAAAAACATTTACCCAACTAATTCTAAAAAAACAATAGCCCAAAACATAATACCAAAAGGGCGAATTTGATCCCTAATGGGGTTTTTCCCCACTAATCCTATTTTTAAACGGTCAAAAAACCCCACTAAGGGCCCACCAACCCTACTCGTTTACACCCCCAAAAACCCAACTATCCCAAAGAAATTAGGAAAAGCAACCCCCTATGAGCAGCCAGTCATTACAAAGGGTTCCGCCACAAAACAAAATCATTTCGGCCCCCATTTCCTGCCCCCAAAAAGGAACCCCCCCCTTTCCCCTGATTTCCCTTTTTAGTAATCACGAAAATATCAGTCTTTTTTTTTTCAACCCAAAACCCTAGCCTACGATTAACCCCTAATTTTTACCCGCCGGGGCCCCCTTTTCTACACCAATTTTGGGAATTTCTCCTAATCCCCCACATCAATTTAAAACCCCCCTGGCCCGCTTC
>JAKFHU010000504.1:0-27267 GCA_023783475.1 Daubentonia madagascariensis
AGCTTCTAGTTTAAAGAATGACAAATTTGTACGAAGCAGGAATTGCCCCAAAAGCTTTCACAGAAACAAATTCTATTCTTCGTTGGAAAGCAGGGCAAGTTCCCCTACCCCCTGTTATCCTGACTCTGTGTATGCAATTTAAATTTACAGTCTCTTCAACATGCTCTGGTGAACAAACATTCCCTATTTCAGGCAACTCATAGGTTGTGTGGCCCAGCTTTCAAAGGGGACCCAGGTCTTTCTGCGGCCGGGTGTCCCGCTTCTGATTTTAGTAAGAAGGAATTTCAAAAAACCGGGTTTGGGTTTTTGGACATACCAATGTCCCAAGTGACACGCTTCCATGTAAACTAGCAGCTAGATGATCAGTAGTGCACGGTTTTGGGTTAAATTTCTTTGTAGGCAACTTTTACACACTTTGTCCATAGACCCTCTACAATTTTAAAGTTTTTCTCACAGAAAACACCCCTTCAAGGGTGGTAAACGCCTTTAGATTTAACCGGATATCCCAGACGTTCCCAAGCTTCTAATTTGGGAAAAAAGAAATGCTCTTCCGAGAGGGTCACCCTCAAAGTAACACACAAATTCAAAAAACCCCTTTCCCTTCTCTGAGAAAGCAGCTATGACTCCTTTGGGATCTGGAGGCCTAAACTGTGTATGGGAACCAAAAATTAAAACTTTCTTCCTCACCTTGCTTTAATCATAAAAACCAGAGAAATCCCTCCAAATGGAACTTTTCCGTGTAACTTTGTAGACCAAAGCCCTAGAAACGTTTTTCCCAAACTCGAAGTGGCGCAGTAGTGAAAATTTCGCAAAAGTTTGGATAAAGGATTTTCTGTTCTTTTCCCTTCAAAAGCAATCTACTTCACAGGAAGGGAAAAATCTAGAGGGTTTTGTGGGTCAGATTTGCAAAAAATCCCTGATGGAATATTCTGTACAGGTATTTGGTTTCCCTTTGGGGTTTTAAAGTAAAGGAATTCTCACAGAGATCCCCCCCCCCCTCAGGATGTGTACGGGGATTTCTTTTTGTGGGAACCCCCCCCTTTTTCCCGTTGCTAATTGCCCAAAATTCCAACGGGGAGGAGGGGATTTTGGTAGCAAGAAGGGAACTTGACATATAAAAACTCGTAAAGGACCCCCCGTTTTATTAACTGAGAGAGACCAGGTCCCCGACCTTTTGTAGGAGGATTTTTAAATCTGTGTATGGACGACTAGTCGTGTCCCCAAAAACTCAAAGCCAAGTGCCAAGGGCAAGACAATCGTTGTGGAACTTTACTCTTATATGTAGAAACCAATTACTGGTTAAATTTCAAATTTTCTCATTGCAAAGGTCTTAATTTTCGTACAAAGTGGGTTAATGGAATATAGACCTGCTTTGAATGAAAATCTCTAATCTCGGGAAAAAACCACGAGTGACATGTTTCTATGTTTTCTTCATTCTGTCGTGGAAGGATGATTTTCTGTTGGTGTTTCACAGGCTCCTAAGTAAAGAAGTCAAAAGAGAACTTAAATTCCCGGAGTGCGCTCCTCTTCTTGAAGAACTCGAATAGGGCCGTTTACATTTTGGCCTTCCGAACTTCGAGGAATGAATTATGGTTTAAAAGCAGGACGGAACATATACAGCACTTTCCAATGAACATCCTTCCCATTTCATGATTGAAAACAGCCACACGTTCAGATTTGCACCGGTTTAAATTCACCATGAGTGAGGGGGCAGAAAGTACTCTGTTCAGACCTTAGGGGATTACAAAAGCAATCACACAGACAGCCCTCCAGGAAGTGTGCACAAATCATTTTTAGATTTAGATTTTCCCTTTTCACATGTCTGAGATTCTTTTTTGGGGAAAAGGAAAGGAAATTTTAAAATGGGTTTTGCGGGAAAACAAAAAAAAGTGTCCCAATGTACCCTATTGTTCCTTGATGAACAGCTGGGTGTTCAGTCGTTTCCTGGGTGCTTCACCGTGATGGGAAAAAATGAAAAAGCTTTGCTTGTAGCCTTCTCCAATAAATGTTGCTCAAGAGATGCTTCCCCTGGGAAAAATTCCACGTTCTGATTGGGAACCAGATAATCAGGGGACCCGTTGCAACCTTCAAAGTGAAAAAAGGGCATATTCTAGCCAGCGGGGCATGGGGAGGAAATTTTTTCCCAAATCATACAATCCCATTTTCAGACAGAAGGCAATGGAAGTTCCCCCCTTTTTGAAGGGGAGCAAAAAACTGTGGATGGAAACAAAGGAAAAATGTCTTCTCTCTTTTTTTTCCCCCCCGGGGGTTTGTTGTGGAAAAAGCAAACCTTTTTGGATGTACAATTTTCGCTTGTAACAAAGGGTTTACGGGTCACTTCCCAAGCCTAGTTGAATTTCTCCTAAATTTTGTACAAAGCGGGAAAATGGAGAAAAAAAGTTTTTTTCCCAGGTAAACAATTTAATTTTCCCGGAAAGAAAAAACCTAGATGTTAGTTTGGGAAATTTGGCTCAATCCTGGATGGAGTTTAGTTTTTGTTTTTTTCTTGGGTCCTGCCTTCTATAAAAAAAGATTCTGCAAGAATCCTCGCAGGAAGGGCCCGACGTGGTTTTAAAAACATTTCCCCGTTGGGAATTCGAACCAAAGGGAGAGGAAAAAAATTCCACAGCAAACGTTTAAACTGCCACATAACGCTTTTTTTTTCCCCTTTAAAAAAACATCTGCCTAAAGGGCAAAGGCCGGTAGATGAACCCCCTTTTGTTCAGGACAGAAGATTGTTTGGGAAGTGGTGGGCACTTTTTCTCCCAGCTACGAATGGGAAACATTCCCAAATGGGCAGAATCTTGGAGGGAAACTACTGCTTTTCCTTTAGTACCCCCCCCCCCTGGCTTTCTAAAACCTTTGTTGAGAAAATTTTAAGTTTTGTACAAATGGGTTAGTGAATAAAAAATCGTTTCCCCTTGAAGCACTTCCTCACCCTGAAAGGAGCACTGGGTGATCAGGTTGCATATGGGTTAGCGAACTCTCCATATTGAAGTTCTTTCGTTTCTTTTCATGACCGGATGTTAAGAATTGTCAAGGATCGGTTCTATAGAAAGTTACTTTCCTTCTATGGAGTACTTTGTTTCCCTGTAATATTTCCAAGCTTCTAGGCTCAGAGAATGACAAGTTTGTACGAGCAGGCAAATTGCCACAAAGCGATTTCACATGACAACTTCTATTCTCGTTGGAAAGCGACAGGTCACCTCTACACAGTTTTCCGGGCTCTGTTTTTGCAAAATTAATTGACATCTCTTCACACATGCCTGGTGAAACACAGTCCCTATTTCCCGGGAACTCATAGGGTGTGTGCTAGCTTTCAAAGGGGACCCCGGCTTTCTGGGGCCCGTGGTGTCAGCTTCTGAGTATAGTAAAAAGGCAAATTTCAAAAAACCGGTTGTTGGTGGACAGACCAATGTCCCAAGTGAACACGCTCTGCCACTGTTAGAACGACAGCAGCTAGATGATCAGTAGTGCACAGGTTGGCTTAATTACTTGTATGGAAACTTGTACACACTTTGTCATAGAGCCCTCTACAAGTTAATGTTTTCTCACACGAAACATCTCTTCAAGGTGTGTAGCGCCTTCAGATTTAGAGCCGATTATCCGGCAGACTCGAAGCTTCTAAGGGAAAGAAAGCAAATGCTCGTTCCGAGAGGGTCAATCGGCAAAGTAAACACGTACAAATTCCCAACACTTCCATTCTCGAGAGAAAGGCAGCTAGACGTCCTTTGGTATCTGGAGCCTAATCTGTGTATGGAAGCCAAAATTACACTTTCTTCTCACGTTGCTTTAATCATAAAACCACGAGAAATACCTCCAACTGGAATCCTTACAGTGTAACCTTTTGTAACCTAGATGCCCTAGAACGGTTCCAATCTTCGAAGTGGCGAACTAAGTGAAATTTCGCAGAAAGTGGAATAAGGATAGTCTAAAGTTCTTTCCCAGTGAAGCAATCTACTTCCCAGAGAAAACCTCTAGAGGTTCTGTGTGGTGCAGATTTGCATAATCCCTGTATGGAAGTATTCTGTACAGGTATTTGTTCCTTTTCTAAAGTAAGGATTCTCACTGAGATGCTTCCCTCAGGATGTGTACGGCATTTTTTGTGGACCCCATTTCTGTTGCTAATTTGCAAGATACCAAGCGGAGAGGAGGCATTTGGGTAGCAAGAAGGAACTTTGACAATATAAAGCACGTGAAAGGAACCCAGTTGTATTAACTGAGAGAGACCGGGCCATGATCAGTTGTGTTGAGATTTTTTCAATCTCTGTATGGAAGCACTATTGTCATTGTGTTCTCAGATGACTCAAAAGCCAAAGTGCCAAAGACAGAAGCATCGTTTGTGGAACTATACTACTTAGATGTAGATCCAGATTAAACTGGTAATATTTCAAACTTCTCATTGCGAAGGTTATATTTGGTACAAAGTGGGTTAATGGAGAATATAGAGCTGCTTTTAATAAAACTCTTCTAATCTCGGAAAAAAACCACGAGTTGATCAGTGGTTTCTATATGTTTCTTCATTCTGTCTGTGGAAGATGAGTTTCTGTTGGTGTTCACAGGCTTCCATAAGTAAAGAGTCAGAAAGAGTACTTAATTCGGGAGTGCGACTTCGCTCTTCTGAGAGAACTCAATAGTCCGGTGACATTTCTGGCCTTCCAACTGGCGAGGATGAGATTATGGTAGAAGCAGACAGGGACAATATACACACTTTCAATGAAAATCCTTCTATTTCATGGATTGAAGCAGCCACCCGTTCAGATGTGCCACAGGTTGACTTCCCATGAGTGAGGGGGCAGAAAGTACAATCTGTTCAGACAGTGAGTTGATTACAAAGTCGAATCACACAGACAAGCACCTCCAGGAGTTTGCACAATATCAGTTGTAGATTTAGATTGACTTGTCACATGTCTGAGATCTAAGGGAAGAGGAAAGGAATTTGTAAAATGGCTTAGCTGTGGAGACATAAAAGTTGTCCCAAGTGAATACACTATTGTTCATTGAATGATAGCAGCTGGATGTTCAGTCGTTCCGGTTGTGGCTTCACTCTGTGGATGGAAATATGACAAAGACTTTGTCTTCGTACCTTCTCCAAGTAAATGTTGCCTCAAGGAGATGCTTCACCTTGGAACATTCCGACGTTCTGATTGGTAACCGATATCTATGAAGTTGAAACCTTCAAAGTGGAAAAGAAGGACATATTCATAGCAAGCGGTCAATTGGCAGGAAATATTTCCAAAGTCATAACAATCCCATTTTCAGACCGAAAGCAGATGAAGTTCACCGTGTTGAGGAACGCAAAAATCCTGTGATTGGACAACAAAGGAACATTCTTCTCTCTTGCTTCCATCGGGGGTCATGGTCACGTGGAATAGCATCCTTTTGGAAGTGTACCTTTCGCCTTGTAGACCAAGGTTCACGGTCACATTACGAAGCTCTAGTTTAGAAGTATCGCTATTTCGTACAAACGGGAAAATGGAGAATATAAGTTTCCCAGTTAAAAACAATTTAATTCCTTGAAGAAACACCTAGATGTTCTGGTTGGAACTTTGGGCTCAATCTCTGGATGGAAGTATTAGGTTCGTTTTTTTTTTCTTGATCCTGGCCTTCTATAATAAACAGAATTCTGGCAGAGATGCCCTCGTCAGGAGAGTCCAGAACGTCGGTTGTAGAAAGCAATCCCCTTGGTACTATCGAAAAAGAATAGGGGAGAGGAATGACAGGCCCAGCAAGCGGATAAACTGCCTACTAACGCTTTTCCACTTTAAACACATCTGCTCTAGGACAAAGGCCGTAGATGACCACTTGTGTTCAGGACAGATAGATATGTGTTGGAAGTAGGATGTCACTTTGTTCTCCAAGCTACGAATGGCAAACATGTCAAATAGGGCAGAATCTTGAGAGCATACTGCTTTCCTATAGCCCATTCTCTGTCATTCTTAAAACATTTAGTGGGAAAATAGTAGTTCTAGAATTGGGTTAGTGGAGATATAAATGTTTCCATTGCAAGCACTCCTCATCCCTGAAAGGAAGAGCTGGGTGATCATTGCATATGGGTTAGCGTAACTCTCCAATGGAAGGTTTTTTTCTGTTTTTTTACTTTTCTCCTAGTTTAAAAATTGTCAAGGGCTGGGTTTTTATGGACTTTACTTCCTTTCTTTTGGAAGAATTGTTTCCCTGGTAATATTTCCAAGCTTCTAGGTCAGAAGAATGACAAGTTTGTACGAAGCAGGGAATTGGCCCCATAAGCTTTTCAATGAAACCACTTCTATCTTCGTTGGAAAGCAGGGACATGGCACCTCTACACATGTTTTTTCCTGACCTGGTACCCGATTAATTGCAGTTTTTCTTCACACATGCCTGGTGAAACAAACGTCCCTATTCAGGCAACCCTAGGTTGTGTGGGTAGCTTCCAGGGGACCCAGGCTTTCTGGGGCCTGTGTCAGCTTCTGAATATAAGAAAAGGCAAATTTTTAAAAAAACCGGTTGGTTTTGGGGACATACCAATGTCCTCAATGGGGAAAAAACCCCCTTTCCCCTGTTAGAACGACAGCAGCTAGATATCAGTAGTGCCCGGTGCTTAATTACTTGTAGGGAAAATTGTACACACTTTGTCCATAGAGCCCTCTACAAATTTTAAAGTTTTCTCACAGAAAACACTCTCACGGTGTGTAAGGGGCCTTCAGATTTAGAGCCGGAATCCGTAAACTTTAAAACTTCTAAGGGAAAAGAAAAAATGTTTTTGGGGACGCAAAGTAAACACGTACAAATTCCCACACTTCCTTCCCTGAGAGAAAGCAGCTAACTTCCCCTTTTGGGGATCTGGAGGGCCTAAACTTTAAAGGGAAACCAAAATTACACTTTCTTTTCACTTGCTTTATCAAAAACACGAGAAAGCTCCAATGGAACTTTACAGTGGGGCTTTTGTAGACCTAGATGCCCTAGAAATTTCCAATCTTCGAAGTGGCGAATAGTGAAATTTGCAAAAGTGGGATAAGGATATTTTAAAGTTCTTTCCCATTGAAACAATCTACTTCACAGGAAGAAAACCTCTAGAGTTTTTGTGGGTCGATTTGCATAATCCCTGTATGGAAGTATTCTGTCGGGTTTTTTTCCTTGGGTTCTATAAAATAAAGGGATTCTCACGAGATTCTCCCTCAGTGTGTCGCATTTTTTTTTTTTGGGGGCCCCCCTTTTCTGTTGCTAATTCAAGATACCAAGCGGAGAGGAGCCTTTTTGGTAGCAGGGACTTTGACAAAAAAGCTACGTAAAGGAACCCATTGATTAACTGAGAGAGACCAGGTCATGATCAGTTGTGTTGAGGATTGTTTCAATCTTGTATGGAGCACTATTGTCAGTGTGTTCTCAGATGACTCAAGAAGCAAAAGTGCCAAAGACAGACAGACATCGTGTGGAACTATACTACTAGATGGGAGATCCAGATTAACCTGGTAAAATTTCAAACTTCTCATGCAGAAGGTCTATAATTTGGTACAAAGTGGGTTAATGGAGAATATAGAGCTGCTTTGAATGAAAACTCTTCTAATCTCGGAGAAAAAACCACGAGGTGATCAGTGGTTTCTAGTGTTTTCTTCATTCTGTCTGTGGAGGATGATTTTCTGTTGGTGTTCCAGGCTTCCATAAGTAAGAAGTCAGAAAGAGGATACTTAATTCAGGGGTGCCTTCGCTCTGCTGAGAGAACTCGATAGTCGTGGGTGACATTTCTGCCTGCCAACTGGCGAGGAATGAATTAGGTAGAAAGCGGACAGGAGACATATACAGCACTTTCAATGAACATCCTTCTATTTCATGAGAAACATCCACACGTTCAGATGTGCACGGTTAACTTCACCATGGGGTGAGGGGGCAGAAAGTACAATCTGTTCAGACAATTGATTCAAAAAAGAATCCGGGAACTTCCCCCAGGAAGTGTGCAAAATATCAGTTGTAGATTTAGATGACTTGTCACTGTCCTAGATTCTAAGGGGAAAAGGAAAAAATAAAAAAAAAAATTTTTAAAAAGGTTAGCTGGAACAGAAAAGTGTCCCCAATGAATACACTATGTTCTTTTAATGATAGCAGCTGGATGTTCCAGGTCGTTTCCTTGGGTTGGGTTCACCCCTGTGGATGGAAAATGAAAAGACTTTGTCTTCGTAGCCCCCTTTTCCAAGTAAAAGTTGCCTCAGAGATGCCACCTGGGAACATTCCGCCGTTTTTTGGATTTTGGCCGGGGGTAATCTAGTTAAGTTTTAAAACCCTTTAAAAGTGGAAAAGAAGGACATATTCTTTGCAAGCGGGCAATTGGCAAAGGACATTTCCAAAGTCATAACCCTCCCATTTTTTTAGACCGAAAACGAGGGGAAATTCACCTGTGTTGGGAAGCAAAAACTGTGTTGGGGAAAAAAAAGGACGTTTCTTCCTCTCTCTTTCAATCGGGCATAGGTTTTCCCTGGAATTCCATCCTTTTGGAAGTGTACACATTTTCGCCTTGTATACCAAGGGTTCCGGGTCACATTGAAGCTCTAAGTTTTGAATTCCTGCTATTCGTTTCAAAGCGGGAAAATGGAGAAAATAAGTTTTCCCAGTTAAAACAATTTAATTCCCGGGAAGAAACACCCAATGTTCGTGGTTGGAAACTTTGGGCTCAACTCCTGGATGGGAATATAGGTTCTGTTTTTTTCTTTACCTGGCTTCTATAATAAAAGAATTCTGGGGAGAGTGCCATCGTCAGGATGAGCCCGAACGTCGGTTGTAGAAACACATTCCCCTTGGACTTTGAACCGAAAAGGGGAAGGGTGACACGGCCCCCCGCAAGCGGGTAAACCCGCCTACTAACTATTTTTCCCTTTAACCATCTGCTCTAGGACAAACCGGTAGATGACCACTTTGGGTTTAACAGAAGATATGTGTTTGGGAAATAGGATGGTCACTTTTTCTCCGCAAACACGAATGGCAAACTGTCAAAAAGGGCAGAATCTTGGAGGAAGCATAACTGCTTTCTGATAGCCCAGCTTCTCTGGTCATTTCTAAACATTTAGTGGGAAATATTATGTTCATAGAAGTTGGGTTAGTGGAGAATATAAATCTGTTCCATGCAAGCACTCCTCACCCTGAAAAGGAAGTGCGGGTGATCAGTTGCTATGGGTTAGCGTAACTCTCCATATGGAAGGATTTTTCTGTTTCTTTTTACATGTCTCCGTAGTTTTAAGAATTGTCAAGGAGCTGGGTTTTTATAGGACGTGTTACTTCCTTTCTATGGAAGACTTTGTTTCACTAGTAATATTACCAAGCTTCTAGGTTCAGAAGAATGACAATTTTGTACGAAGCAGGGAAAATTCGCAACATAAGCAATTTCACATGAAACACTTCTTTCTTCGTTGGAAAGCAGGACATGTTCACCTCTACAAAATGTTATCCTGACTCTGTGTATGCAAGATTAAATTGACAGTCTCTTCACACATGGGTCTGGTGAAACAACAGTCCCTATTTCAGGCAACTCATAGGGTGTGTGCAGCTTTCAAAGGGGACCCAGTCTTTCTGCGGCCGTGTGTCAGCTTCTGAGTATAGTAAAGAAAGGCAATTTTCAAAAAACCGGTGGTTGGAGGCATACAATGTCTCAAGTGAACACGCTTCCACTGTTGAACGACAGCAGCTAGATTGATCAGTAGTCACAGGTTGGCGTAATACGTGTAGGAACTTGTACACACTTTGTCCATAGAGCCCTCTACAAGTTAATGTTTTCTCACAAAAACACTCTTCAAGGTGGTAGCGCCTTCGATTTAGAGCGAGTTATCCGGCAAGACTTCGAAGCTTTTAGAGGAAAAAGGAAAGTCGTTGTGGTCACCGGCAAGTAACACGTACAATTCCCAACACGTCCATCTCTGAGAGAAAGCGCTAGGACTTCCTTTGGACTGGAGGGCCTAAATCTGTTTTATGGAAGCCAAAATACACTTTCTCTCACATGCTTTAAACATAAAACAACAGAGAAAAGCCTCCACATGGAATTTACAGTGTAACTTTTGTGACCTAGATGCCTAGAACGTTTCCAATCTTCGTAAATGGCGAAGTAGTAAATTTCGCAGAAAGTGGGATAAGGATAGTCTAAAGTTCTTTTCCCAGTGAAGCATCTACTTCACAGAGAAAACCTCTAGAGGTTCTGTGTGGTGCAGATTTGCTAAATCCCTGTATGGAAGTATTCTGTACAGGTATTTGTTCCTTGGGTTCTATAAGTAAAGGATTCTCACAGAGATGCTCCCTCAGATGTGTACGGCATTTCTTTTGTGGTCACAAAAGTACTTATTCAGGAGTGCGCTTCGCTCTTCTGAGAAATTCGATAGTCCGGTGACATTTCTGACCTTCCAACTGGCAAGGAATGAGATTATGGAGGAAAGCACACAGAGACAATATACAGCACTTTGAATGAACATCCTTCTATTTCATGATAGAAAGCACCACACGCTCTGATGTACAAGGTTAACTTCACCTGAGTGAGGTGGCAGAAAGTATAATGTTCAGACATGATTAGTGGCAAGCGAATCCACCGACAAGCACCTCCAGATGGTGCACAATATCAGTTGTAGATTTAGATTGCTTGTCACATGTCTAAGATCTAAGGGAAGAGGAAGAGGAAATTTGTCAAAGGCTTAGCTGGGAGACAGAAAAGTGTCCCAAGTGATACACTATTGTTTCATTGAATGATAGCACTGGATTTCATATCTTTCCTGGTTGGCTTCACTCTGTGATGGGAAAGATGACAAAGACTTTGTCGTCGTAGCCTTCCCAAGTGAATGTTGCCTCAAAGAGATGCTTCACCTGGGAACATTCCGACGTTCTGATTGGTACAGATAATTTTAGTGAGCAGTTGAAACCTTCAAGTGAAAAGGAGGACATAGTCGTAGCAAGCGGCATTTGGGAAGGAAAATTTCCAAAGTCATAACATCCCATTTTCAGACCGAACAGCAGATGAGATTTCACCTGGTGAGGAAGCAAAAATCTGTGTACGGAAAACAAAGGAACAGTTTCTTCTCTCTTGCTTCCATCGGGGCATAGTTCATGTGGAATAGCATCCTTTTGGAAGTGAACACATTTTCGCTTGTAGACCAAGGTTCACGGGTCACATTACGAAGCTCTAAGTTTAGAAGTACTCCTATTTCGTACAAGCGGGAAAATGGGATCAGAAGTTGTTCCCATTTAAAACACTTTATTCCTGGAAGAAACACCTAGATGTTCGGTTGGACCTTTTGGGCTCAAATCTCTGATGGAAGTATTAGGTTCTTTTTTATCTTGATCCTGGCCTTCTATAAATAAAGAATCTCGGCAGAGATGCCTCGTCAGGATGAGTCCAGAACGTCAGTTTGTAGAAACACATTCCCCGTTGGTACTTCGAACCGAATAAGGGAGAGAAACACTGCAGCAGCAAGCGTGTAACTGCCTACATACGCTTTTTTCCACTTTAAACACATCTGCTCTAGGACAAAGGGCCGGTAGAGACTCACATTTGTTCAGGACAGATAGATATGTGTTGGGAAGTAGGATGGTCACTTTGTTCTCCCAAGCTAGAATGGCAAACATGTCAAATAGGGCGAATCTTGGAGGAAGCATACTGCTTCCTGAGTAGCCCCACCCTCTCTGGTCATGTTCTTAAACATTTATGGAGAAAATATGTAAGTTCGTACGAAGTGGGTTTAGTGGAGAATATAAATCTGTTTCCATGGCAAGCACTCCTCACCCCTGAAAGGAAGCAGCTGGGTGATCGTTGCATATGGGGTTAGCGTAACTCTCCATATGAAGGTTTCTTTCGGTTTCTTTTTACATGGCTCCGTATGTTTTAAGAATTGTCAAGAGTGGGTTTCTAATGGACGTGTACTTCCTTTCTATGGAAGACTTTGTTTCCCTGGTAATATTTCCAACTTCTAGGCTTCCCAAAGAAAGAAAAATGACAAGTTTGTACGAAGCAGGCAAATTGCCAAACATACGCTATGTCACATGAAACAACTTCTATTCTTCGTTGGAAAGCAGGGACATGTTCACACTCTACACATGTTATCCTGACTCTGTATGCAAGATAATTGACAGTCTCATTCACACATGCTCTGGTGAAACAAACAGTCCCTATTTCAGGCAACTCATAGGTGTTGTGCTAGCTTTCAAAGAGACCCAGGCTTTCTGGGACCGTGTGTCAGCTTCTGAGTATAGTAAAGAAAGGCAATTTTCAAAAACCTGTTGTGTTTGAGGACATACCAATGTCCCAAGTGAACACGCTTCCACTGTTAGAACGACAGCAGCGAGTGATCAGTAGTGCACAGGTTGGCTTAATTACTTGTATGGAAACTTGTACACACTTTGTCCATAGAGCCCTCTACAAGTTAATGGTTTTCGTCACAGAAAACACCTCTCAAGGTGTGTACGCCTTCAGATTAGAGCCGGATTATCCGTCAAGACTTCGAAGCTTCTAAGAGGAAAAGAAGAAATGCTCGTTCTGAGAGGGTCAACCGGCAAAGTAAAAAAAAAAAAAAAAACGTAGAAATTCCAAAACACTCCAATCTCGGAGAGAAAGCAGCTAGGACTTTCCTTTGGTATCTGAGGGCCTAATCTGTGTATGGAAGCCAATACACTTTCTCTCACATGCTTTAATCATAAAACAGAGAAATGCCTCCACATGGGACTTACAGTGTATCTTTTGGTGGACCCAGATGCTCTAGAAACGTTTCCAATCTTCGAAATGGCGAAGTATTGAAATTTCGCAGAAAGTGGGTAAAGGATAGTCTAAAGTCTTTCCCATGAGCAATCTACTTCACAGGAAGAAACCTCTAGAGGTCTGTGTGTGCAGATTTGCATAAATCCCGTATGGAAGTATTCTGTACAGGTATTTGTTCTTTGGGTTCTATAAGTAAAGGAATTCTCACAGAGATGCTCCCTCAGGATGTGTACGGCATTTCTTTTGTTGTCCAAAGAGATACTTATTCAGAGTGCGCTTCGCTCTTTCTGATAGAATTCGATAGTCCGGTGACCATTTCCTGACCTTCCAACGGCAAGGATGAGATTTGGAGGAAAGCAGACAGGAGACAATATACAGCACTTTGAAATGAACATCCTTCTATTTCATGATAGAAAGCAGCCACACGCTCTGATGTGCACAGGTTAACTTCACCATGATGAGGTGCAGAAAGTAAATCTGTTCAGACATGATGTGATTACAAAACGAATCACACAGACAAAGCACCTCCAAGGAGTTGTGCACAAAATCAGTTGTAGATTTAGATTGACTTGTCACATGTCCCACGATTCTAAGGGAAGAGGAAGAGGAAATTTGTCAAAATGGCTTAGCTGGGAGACAGAAAAGTGTCCCAAGTGAATACACTATTGTTCATTGAATGATAGCACTGGATGTTCAGGTCGTTTCCTGGTTGGCTTCACTCTGTGGATGGAAAGATGACAAAGACTTTTTTTCTTCGTAGCCTCTCCAAGTGAATGTTGCCTCAAAGAGATGCTTCACCTGGGAACTTCCGACGTTCTGATTGGTAACCAGATAATCTAGTGAGAGTTGAAACCTTCAAAGTGGAAAGAGGACATATTCGTAGCAAGCGGGCATTGGGCAAGGAAATATTTCCAAAGTCATAACACATCCCATTTCAGACCGAAAGCAGATGGAATGTTCACCTGTGTGAGGAGAGCAAAAATCTGTGTACGGAAACAAAAGGGAAAAAGTTTCTTCTCTCTTGCTTCCATCGGGGGCATAGTTCATGTGGAATAGCATCCTTTTGGAAGTGACACATTTTCGCTTGTAGACCAAGGTTCACGGGTCACATTACGAAGCTCTAAGTTTAGAAGTATCCTATTTCGTACAAAGCGGGAAAATGGAGATCATAAAGTTGTTCCCAGTTAAAACAATTTAATTCCTGGGAAGAAACACCTAGATGTTTCAGGTTTGGAACTTTTGGGCTCAATCTCTGGATGGAAGTATTAGGGTTCTGTTTTTATCTTGATCCTGGCCTTCTATAAATAAAAGAATTCTTGGCAGAGATGCCTCGTCAGATGGTCCAAACGTCAGTTTGTAGAAACACATTCCCCGTTGGTACTTCGAACCGAATAAGGGGAGAGGAATGACACTGCAGCAGCAAAGCGGGTAAACTGCCTACATAACGCTTTTTCCCTTTAAACACTCTGCTCTAGGACAAAGGCCGGTAGATGACCACTTGTGTTCAGGACAGATAGATATGTGTTTGGAAGTAGGATGGCGATTTGTTCTCCCAACTACGAATGGCAACACATGTCAAATAGGGCAAATCTTGGAAGAAGCATACTGCTTTCCTGAGTAGCTCCGCTTCTCGGGTCATTTCTTAAAACATTTGGTGGAGAGAAATATGTAATTTCGTATGAATGGGTTAGTGGAGAATAAATCTGTCTCCATGGCAAGCACTCCCCACCCCTGAAGGAAGCAGCTGGGTGATCAGTTCGTATGGGTTAGCGTAACTCTCCATATGGAAGGTTTCTTTCGTTTCTTTTTACTGTCTCCGTATGTTTAAGAATTGTCAAAGAGCTGGTTTCTATAGGACGTGTACTTCCTTTCTATGGAAGACTTTTTTCTCTGGTATATTTCCAAGCTTCTAGGTTCAGAAGAATGACAAGTTTGTACGAAGCAGGCAATTGCAAACATAAGCTATTTCACATAAACAACTTCTATTCTTCGTTGGAAAGCAGGGACACGTTCACCGCTACACATGTTATCCCTGACTTGTGTATGCAAGATTAATTGACAGTCTCTTCACACATGCTCTGTGAAAAAACAGTCCCTATTTCAGCAACCATAGGGTGTGTGCTAGCTTTCAAAGGGGACCCAGTCTTTCTGCGGCCGGTTGTCAGCTTCTGAGTAAGTAAAAAAGGTAATTTTCAAAAAACCGATTGGTTGAGGGACATACCAATGTCCAAGTGAACACGCTTCCACTTTGAACGACAGCACTAGAGTGATCAGTAGTGCACGGTGGCTTATTACTTGTTGGAAACTTTACCACTTTGTCCATAGAGCCCTCTACAAGTTAATGTTTTCTCACAGAAAACACCTCTTCAAAGTGTGTAGCGCCCTTTAGATTAAAAGCCGACTATCCGGCAAGACTTCGAAGCTTCTAAGTGGAAAAGAGGTAAGGGTCGTTCCGAGAGGGTCAAAACCGGCAAAGTAACACGTACAAATTGCAAACCCTTCCATTCTCTGAGAGAGAAGCAGCTAGGACATCCTTTGGTATCTGGAGGGCCTAAATCGTGTAGGGAAGCCAAAATACACTTTCTTCTCACTTTGCTTTAAAATCATAAAAACACGAGAAAATGCCTCCACATGGAACTTTACCGTGTAACTTTTGTAGACCTAGAGCCCTAGAAACGTTTCCAACATCTTCGAAATGGCGAAGTAGTGAAATTTCGCAGAAAGTTGGGATAAAGTATATCTAATGTTCTTCCCATTCAAGCAATCTACTTCACAGGAAAACCTCTAGAGGTTCTGTGTGGGTGCAGATTTGCATAAATCCCTGTATGGAAGTATTCTGTACAGGTATTTGTTCCTTGGGGTTCTATAAATAAGAATTCTCACAGAGATGCTCCCTCAGGATTGTACGGCATTTTTTGTGGGACCCCCATTTTCTGTTGCTATTGCAGATTCCAAGCAGAGAGGAGGCATTTGGTAGCACGAAGGGAACTTTGACAATATAAAGCTACGTGAAGGAAAACCCCGTTGTATTACTGAGAGAGACCAGGTCCATGATCGTTGTGTTGAAGATTGTTTAAATCTGTGTATGGAAGCACTATGTCGTGTGTTCACAGATGACCAAAAGCAAAATGCCAAAGGGCAGAAGCATCGTTGTGGACTTTACTACTTTATGTTATTCCAATTAAAATGGTTAGTTTCAAATTTTCTCATTGCAGAAGGGTCTGTAATTTTCGTACAAGTGGGTTAATGGAGAATATAGACCTGCTTTGAATGAAAACTCTTCTAATCTCGGAGAAAAAACCCGAGGTGATCCTGGTTTCTATGTTGGCTTCATTCTGTCTGTGGAAGGATGATTTTCTGTTGGTGTTCACAGGCTTCCATAAGTAAAAAAGTCAGAAGAGTACTTAATTCAGGAGTGGGGCTTCACTCTTCTGAGAGAACTCGATAGTCCTGTGACATTTATGGCCTTCGAACTGTCGAGGAATGGAGATTATGGTAGAAAGCAGACAGGAGACAATATACAGCCTTTCAAATGAACATCCTTCTATTTTTGATTGAAAGCAGCCACAAAGTTCAAGATGTGCACAGTTAACTTCACCATGAGTGAGGGGCAGAAAGTACAATCTGTTCAGACATGATGTGGATTACAAAAGCGAATCACACAGACAAGCCCTCCCAAAGGGAAATGTGCACAATATCAGTTGTAGATTTAGATTGACTTGGGCACATGTCCTGAGATTCTAAGGGAAGAGGAAAAGGAAATTTGTAAAATGGCTTAGCTGGAAGACAGAAAGTGTCCCAAGTGAATACACTATTGTTCATTGAATGATAGCAGCTGGATGTTCAGTCGTTCCTGGTGGCTTCACTCTGTGGGAGGGAAAAAGAAAAAGACTTTGTCTTCGTAGCCTTCTCCAAGTAATTGCTTGCCTCAAGGAGATGCTTCACCCTGGGAACATTCCGACGTTCTGATTGGTAACCAGATAATCTAGTGACAGTTGAAACCTTCAAAGTGGAAAAGAAGGACATATTCATAGCAAGCGGGTCATTGGCAAGGAAATCTTTCCAAAGTCATAACCAATCCCATTTTCAGACAGAAAGCAGATGGAAGTTCACCTGTTTGAGGGGAGCAAAAATCTGTGTATGGAAACAAAGGACAATGTCTTTCTCTTGCTTCCCGGGGGCATAGGTCCGTGGAATGCATCCTTTGGAAGTGTACATATTTCGCTGTAGACCAAGGTTCACGGGTCACATTACGAAGCTCTAAGTTTAGAAGTACTCCTATTTCGTACAAAGCGGGAAAATGGAGAATATAAAGTTGTTCCCAGTTAAAACAATTTAATTCCTGGAAAGAAACACCTAGATGTTCAGGTTGAACTTTTGGCTCAAATCTCTGGATGGAAGTATTAGGTTCTGTTTTTTTCCTTGATCTGGCCTTCTTAAAATAAAAGAATTCTGGCAGAGATGCCTCGTCAGGAAGAGTCCGAACGTCGGTTGTAGAAACACATTCCCGTTGGTACTTTCGAACCGAATAAGGGGAGAGGAATGACAGTGCCACAGCAAGCGGATAAACTGCCTACATAACGCTTTTTCCACTTTAACACATCTGCTCTAGGACAAAGGGCCGGTAGAATGACCACTTGTGTTCAGACAGATAGATATGTGTTGGGAAGTAGGGATGTCCACTTTGTTCTCCCAAGCTACGAATGGCAAACTGTCAATAGGGCAGAATCTTGGAGGAAACATACTGCTTTCCTGAGTAGCAACAGATTCTATGGTAATTTCTTAACAACATTTAGTGGAGAAAATATGTAAGTTCTGTACGAAGTTGGGTTAGTGGAGAATATAAATCTGTGTCCATGGCAAGCAATCCTCACCCCTGAAAGGAAGCAGCTGGGTGATCAGTTGCATATGGGTTAGCGTAACTCTCCATAATGGAAGGTTTCTTTTCGGTTTCTTTTTACATGTCTCCGTATGGTTTAAGAATTGTCAAGGAGCTGGTTTCTATAGGACGTGTACTTCCTTTCTATGGAAGACTTTGTTTCCCTGGTATATTTCCAGCTTCTAGGCTCAGAAGAATGACAAGTTTGTACGAAGCAGGCAATTGCCAACATAAGCTATTTCACATGAAACAACTTCTATTCTTCGTTGGAAAGCAGGGACATGTTCACCCTACACATTTATCCTGACTCTGTGATGCAAGATTAATTGACAGTCTCTTCACACATGCTCTGGTGAAACAAACAGTCCCTATTTCAGGCAACTCAGAGGGTTGTGTGCTAGCTTTCAAAGGGGACCCAGGCTTTCTGGGACCGTGTGTCACTTCTGAGTATAGTAAAGAAAGGCAATTTTCAAAAAACCGGTTGGTTGGTGGACATACCAATGTCCCCAAGTGAACACGCTTCCACTGTTAGAACGACAGCAGCTAGATGATCAGTAGTGCACAGGTTGGCCTTAATTACTTGTATGGAAACTTGTACACACTTTGTCCATAGAGCCCTCTACAAGTTAATGTTTTCTCACAGAAAACATCTCTTCAAGGTGTGTAGCGCCTTCAGATTTAGAGCCGGATTATCCGGCAAGACTTCGAAGCTTCTAAGTGGAAAAGAAGCAATGCTCGTTCCGAGAGGGTCATCGGCAAAGTAAACACGTACAAATTCCCAACACTACCATAATCTGAGAGAAAGCAGCAAGGACTTCCTTTGGTATTGGAGGGCCTAATCTGTGTATGGAAGCCAAATTACACTTTCTTTCACTTGCTTTAATCATAAAAACACAGAGAAATACCTCCAAATGGAACTTTACAGTGTAACTATTGTAGACCTAGATGCCCTAGAAACGTTTCCAATCGTCGAAGTGGCGACTAGTGAAATTTCGCAGAAAGTGGGATAAAGGATAGTCTAAAGTTCTTTCCCAGTGAAGCAATCTACTTAACAGGAAGAAAACCTCTAGAGGTTCTGTGTGGTGCAGATTTGAATAAATACCTGTATGGAAGTATTCTGTTAAGGTATTTGTTCCTTGGGTTCTATAAGTAAAGGGATTCTCACTGAGATGCTCCCTCAGGATGTGTACGGCATTTCTTTTGTGGGACCCCATTTTGCTGTTGCTATTGCAAGATACCAAGCGGAGAGGACCGGCATTTGGTAGCAGAAGGGAACTTTGACAATATAAAGCTACGTGAAAGGAACCCAGTTGTATTACTGAGAGAGACCAGGTCCTGATCAGTTGTGTTGAGGATTTTTTCAATCTCTGTATGGAAGCACTATTGTCACTGTGTTCTCAGATGACTCAAAGCAAAACTGCCAAGAGAAGCATCGTTGTGGAAACTATACTACTTAGATGTAGATCCAGTTACTGGTAATATTTCAAACTTCTCATTGCAGCAAGGTCTATAATTTGCTACAAAGTGGGTTAATGCAGAATATAGAGCTGCTTTGAATGAAAACTCTTCTAATCTCGGAGAAAAAACCACGAGGTGATCAGTGGTTTCTATGTTTTCTTCATTCTGTCTGTGGAAGGATGATTTTCTGTTGGTGTTCACAGGCTTCCATAAGTAAAGAAGTCAGAAAGAGAGGTACTTAATTCGGGAGTGCACTTCGCTCTTCTGAGAGAACTCATATGTCCGGTGACATTTCTGGCCTTCCAACTGGCGAGGAATGAGATTTATGGTAGAAGCAGGACAGGAGACAATATACAGCACTTTCAAATGAACATCCTTCTATTTCATGATTGAAAGCAGCCACACGTTCAGATGTGCACAGGTTAACTTCACCATGAGTGAGGGGGCAGAAAGTACAATCTGTTCAGACATGATGTGATTACAAAAGCGAATCACACAGACAGCACCTCCAAGGAAGTGTGCCCCAATATCAGTTGTAGATTTAGATGACTTGTCACATGTCTGAGATTCTAAGGGAAGAGAAAAGGAAATTTGTAAAATGGCTTAGCTGGAAGACAGAAAAGTGTCCCAAGTGAATACACTATGTTCATTGAATGATAGCAGCTGGATGTTTCAGTCGTTTCCTGGGTGGCTTCACTCTGTGGATGGAAATATGCACAAAGACTTTGTCTTCGTAGCCTCCAAAGTGGAATTTTTGTAATGTTCCAAGTAAATGTTGCCTCAAAGAGATGCTTCACCTGGGAACATTCCCGACGTTCTGATTGGTAACCAGATAATCTAGTGACAGTTGAAACCTTCAAAGTGGGAAAGAAGGACATATTCATAGCAAGCGGGTCAATTGGCAAGGAAATATTTCCAAAGTCATAACAATCCCATTTTCAGACAGAAAGCAGATGGAAGTTCACATGTGTTGAGGAGAGCAAAATCTGTGTATGGAAAACAAAGGAACAGTTCTTCTCTCTTGCTTCCATCGGGGGCATAGGTCACGTGGAATAGCATCCTTTTGGAAGTGTACACATTTTCGCTTGTAGACCAAGGTCACGGGTCACATTACGAAGCTCTAAGTTTAGAAGTACTCCTATTTCGTACAAAGCGGGAAAATGGAGAATATAAGGGTTTCCCAGTTAAACAATTTATTCCTGGAAAGAAACACCTAGATGTTCAGGTGGAACTTTTGGGCTCAAATCTCTGGATGGAAGTATTAGTTTCTGTTTTTTTCTTGATCCTGGCCTTCTATAATAAAAGAATTCTGGCAGAGATGCCTCGTCAGGAAGAGTCCAGAACGTTCGGTTGTAGAAACACATTCCCCGTTGGTACTTTCGAACCGAATAAGGGGAGGAATGACAGTGCCACAGCAAGCGGATAAACTGCCTACATAACGCTTTTTTCCACTTTAAACACATCTGCTCTAGGACAAAGGGCCAGTAGATGACCACTTGTGTTCAGGACAGATAGATATGTGTTGGGAAGTAGGATGGTCACTTTGTTCTCCCAAGCTACGAATGGCAAACATGTCAATAGGGCAGAATCTTGGAGGAAGCATACTGCTTTCCTAGTAGCCCCAGCTTCTCTGGTCATTCTTAAAACATTTAGTGGAGAAAATATGTAAGTTCGTACGAAGTGGGTTAGTGGAGAATATAAATCTGTTTCCATGGCAAGCACTCATCACCCATGAAAGGAAGCAGCTGGGTGATCAGCTGCATATGGGTTTAGCGTAACTCTCCATATGAAGGTTTTCTTTCGGTTTCTTTTTACTTGTCTCCGTATGTTTAAGAATTGTCAAGGAGCTGGTTTCTATAGGACGTGTACTTCCTTTCTATGGAAGACTTTGTTTCCCTGGTAATATTTCCAAGCTTCTAGGCTCAGAAGAATGACAAGTTTGTACGAAGCAGGCAATTGCCAACATAAGCTATTTCACATGAAACAACCTTCTATTCTTCGTTGGAAAGCAGGGACATGTTCACCTCTACACATGTTATACTGACTCTCTGTATGCAAGATTAATTGACAGTCTCTTCACACATGCTCTGGTGAAACAACAGTCCCTATTTCAGGCAACTCATAGGGTGTGTGCTAGCTTTCAAAGGGGACCCAGGCTTTCTGGGACCGTGTGGGCAGCTTATGAGTATAGTAAAGAAAGGCAATTTTCAAAAAACCGGTTGGTTGGAGGACATACCAATGTCCCAAGTGAACACGCTTCCACTGTTAGAACGACAGCAGCTAGATGATCAGTAGTGCACAGGTTGGCTTAATTACTTGTATGGAAACTTGTACACACTTTGTCCATAGAGCCCTCTACAAGTTAATGTTTTCTCACAGAAAACATCTCTTCAAGGTGTGTAGCGCCTTCAGATTTAGAGCCGGATTATCCGGCAAGACTTCGAAGCTTCTAAGAGGAAAAGAAGGAAATGCTCGTTCTGAGAGGGTCAACCGGCAAAGTAAACACGTAGAAATTCCAAACACTTCCAATCTCTGAGAGAAAGCAGCTAGACTTCCTTTGGTATCTGGAGGGCCTAAATCTGTGTATGGAAGCCAAAATTACACTTTCCTCTCACTGCTTTAATCATAAAACACAGAGAAATGCCTCCACATGGACTTTACAGTGTATCTTTTGTGGACCTAGATGCTCTAGAAACGTTCCAATCTTCGAAATGGCGAAGGAGTGAAATTTCGCAGAAAGTGGGAAAAAGGATAGTCTAAAGTTCTTTCCCAGTGAAGCAATCTACTTCACAGGAAGAAAACCTCTAGAGGTTCTGTGTGGTGCAGATTTGCATAAATCCCTGTATGGAAGTATTCTGTACAGGTATTTGTTCCTTGGGTTCTATAAGTAAAGGAATTCTCACGAGATGCTCCCTCAGGATGTGTACGGCATTTCTTTTGTGGTCACAAAGAGATACTTATTCAGGAGTGCGCTTCGCTCTTCTTTGAGAATTCGATAGTCCGGTGACATTTCTGACCTTCCAACTGGCAAGGAATGAGATTATGGAGGAAACAGGAAGGAGACAATATACAGCACTTTGAAAGAACTCCTTCTATTCATGATAGAAAGCAGCCACAAGCTCTGAAGTGCACAGGTTAACTTCACCATGATAGAGGAGGAAGAAAGTATAATCTGATCAGAAATCATGAGATTACAAAAGCGAATAACACAGACAAGCAACTACAAGGATGTGTGCACAATATCAGTTGTAGATTTAGATTGACTTGTCACATGTCTAGATTCTAAGGGAAGAGGAAGAGGAAATTTGTCAAAATGGCTTAGCTGGGAGACAGAAAAGTGTCCCAAGTGAATACACTATTGTTCATTGAATGATAGCAGCTGGTGTTCAATAGTCGTTTCCTGGTTGGCTTCACTCTGTGGATGGAAAGATGACAAAGACTTTGTCTTCGTAGCCTTCTCCAAGTGAATGTTGCCTCAAAGAGATGCTTCACCTGGGAACATTCCGACGTTCTGATTGGTAACCAGATAATCTAGTGAGAGTTGAAACCTTCAAAGTGGAAAAGAAGGACATATTCGTAGCAAGCGGGCAATTGGCAAGGAAATATTCCAAAGTCATAACAATCCCATTTTCAGACCGAAAGCAGATGGAATTTCACCTGTGTTGAGGAGAGCAAAAATCTGTGTACGGAAAACAAAGGAACAGTTTCTTCTCTCTTGCTTCCATCGGGGCATAGTTCATGTGGAATAGCATCCTTTTGGAAGTGAACACATTTTCGCTTGTAGACCAAGGTTCACAGGGTCACATTACGAAGCTCTAAGTTTAGAAGTACTCCTATTTCGTACAAAGCGGGAAAATGGAGATCATAAAGTTGTTCCCAGTTAAAACAATTTAATTCCTGGGAAGAAACACCTAGATGTTCAGGTTGGAACTTTGGGCTCAAATCTCTGGATGGGAAGTATTAGGTTCTGTTTTTATCTTGATCCTGGCCTTCTATAAATAAAAGAATTCTGGCAGAGATGCCTCGTCAGGATGAGTCCAGAACGTCAGTTGTAGAAACACATTCCCCGTTGGTACTTCGAACCGAATAAGGGGAAGGAATGACACTGCAGCAGCAAGCGGGTAAACTGCCTACATAACGCTTTTTCCACTTTAAACACATCTGCTCTAGGACAAAGGGCCGGTAGATGACCACTTGTGTTCAGGACAGATAGATATGTGTTTGGAAGTAGGATGGCGACTTTGTTCCCCCGCCAAGCTACGAATGGCAAACATGTCAAATAGGGCAGAATCTTGGAAGAAGCATACTGCTTTCCTGAGTAGCTCCAGCTTCTCGGGTCATTCTTAAACATTTGGTGGAGAAAATATGTAAGTTCGTATGAAGTGGGTTAGTGGAGAATATAAATCTGTCTCCATGGCAAGCACTTCCCCACCCCTGAAAGGAAGCAGCTGGTGATCAGTTGCGTATGGGTTAGCGTAACTCTCCATTGGAAGGTTTTTCTTTCTGTTGGTTTTTTACATGTCTCCGTATGTTTAAGAATTGTCAAGGAGCTGGTTCTATAGGACGTGTACTTCCTTTCTATGGAAGACTTTGTTTCTCTGGTAGTATTCCAAGCTTCTAGGTTCAGAAGAAGTGACAAGTTTGTACGAAGCAGGCAAATTGCAACATAAGCTATTTCACATGAAACAACTTCTATTCTTCGTTGGAAAGTCAGGGACACGTTCACCGCTACACATGTTATCCTGACTCTGTGTATGCAAGATTAATTGACAGTCTCTTCACACATGCTCTGGTGAAACAAACAGTCCCTATTTCAGGCAACTCATAGGGTGTGTGCTAGCTTTCAAAGGGGACCCAGTCTTTCTGCGGCCGGGTGTCAGCTTCTGAGTATAGTAAAGAAAGGTAATTTTCAAAAACCGATTGGTTGGAGGACATACCAATGTCTCAAGTGAACACGCTTCCACTGTATGAACGACAGCAGCTAGATGATCAGTAGTGCACAGGTTGGCTTCATTACTTGTATGGAAACTTTTACACACTTTGTCCATAGAGCCCTCTACAAGTTAATGTTTTCTCACAGAAAACACCTCTTCAAGGTGTGTAGCGCCTTCAGATTAACAGCCGGATTATCCGGCAAGACTTCGAAGCTTCTAAGTGGAAAAGAAGGTAATGCTCGTTCCGAGAGGGTCAACCGGCAAAGTAAACACGTACAAATTGCAAACCCTTCCATTCTCTGAGAGAAAGCAGCTAGGACATCCTTTGGTATCTGGAGGGCCTAAATCTGTGTATGGAAGCCAAAATTACACTTTCTTCTCACTTGCTTTAATCATAAAAACACAGAGAAATGCCTCCACATGGAACTTTACCGTGTAACTTTTGTAGACCTAGAAGCCCTAGAAACGTTTCCAATCTTCGAAGTGGCGAAGTAGTGAAATTTCGCAGAAAGTTGGATAAAGTATATTCTAATGTTCTTTCCCATTCAAGCAATCTACTTCACAGGAAGAAAACCTCTAGAGGTTCTGTGTGGTGCAGATTTGCATAAATCCCTGTATGGAAGTATTCTGTACAGGTATTTGTTCCTTGGTTCTATAAGTAAAGGAATTCTCACAGAGATGCTCCCTCAGGATATGTACGGCATTTCTTTTGTGGGACCCCATTTTCTGTTGCTAATTGCAAGATTCCAAGCAGAGAGGATGGCATTTTGGTAGCACGAAGGGAACTTTGACAATATAAAGCTACGTGAAAGGAACCCAGTTGTATTAACTGAGAGAGACCAGGTCCATGATCTGTTGTGTTGAGATTGTTTAAATCTGTGTATGGAAGCACTATTGTCAGTGTGTTCACAGATGACTCAAAAGCAAAAGTGCCAAAGGCAGAAGCATCGTTGTGGAACTTTACTACTTATATGTAGATCCAGATTAACTGGTTAGATTTCAAATTTCTCATTGCAGAAGGTCTGTAATTTCGTACAAAGTGGGTTAATGGAGAATATAGACCTGCTTTGAATGAAAACTCTTCTAATCTCGGAGAAAAAACCACGAGGTGATCACTGGTTTCTATGTTGGCTTCATTCTGTCTGTGGAAGGATGATTTTCTGTTGGTGTTCACAGGCTTCCATAAGTAAACAAGTCAGAAAGAGATACTTAATTCAGGAGTGCGCTTCACTCTTCTGAGAGAACTCGATAGTCCGTTGACATTTATGGCCTTCGAACTGTCGAGGAATGAGATTATGGTAGAAAGCAGGACAGGAGACAATATACAGCACTTTCAAATGAACATCCTTCTATTTCATGATTGAAAGCAGCCACACGTTCAGATGTGCACAGGTTAACTTCCCATGAGTGAGGGGGCATCAAAGTGGAAAAGAAGGACATATTCGTAGCAAGCGGGTCAATTGGCAAGGAAATATTTCCAAAGTCATAACAATCCCATTTTCAGACAGAAAGCAGATGGAAGTTCACCTGTGTTGAGGAGAGCAAAAATCTGTGTATGGAAAACAAAGGAACAATGTCTTCTCTCTTGCTTCCATCGGGGGCATAGGTCACGTGGAATAGCATCCTTTTGGAAGTGTACACATTTTCGCTTGTAGACCAAGGTTCACGGGTCACATTACGAAGCTCTAAGTTTAGAAGTACTCCTATTTCGTACAAGCGGGAAAATGGAGAATATAAAGGTGTTCCCAGTTAAAACAATTAATTCCTGGAAAGAAACACCTAGATGTTCAGGTTGGAACTTTTGGGCTCAAATCTCTGGATGGAAGTATTAGGTTCTGTTTTTTTCTTGATCCTGGCCTTCTATAAATAAAAGAATTCTGGCAGAGATGCCTCGTCAGGAAGAGTCCAGAACGTCGGTTGTAGAAACACATTCCCCGTTGGTACTTCGAACCGAATAAGGGGAGAGGAATGACAGTGCCACAGCAAGCGGAATAAACTGCCTACATAACGCTTTTTCCACTTTAAACACATCTGCTCTAGGACAAAGGGCCGGTAGATGACCACTTGTGTTCAGGACAGATAGATATGTGTTGGGAAGTAGGATGGTCACTTTGTTCTCCCAAGCTACGAATGGCAAACATGTCAAATAGGGCAGAATCTTGGAGGAAGCATACTGCTTTCCTGAGTAGCCCCAGCTTCTCTGGTCATTTCTTAAAACATTTAGTGGAGAAAATATGTAAGTTCGTACGAAGTGGGTTAGTGGAGAATATAAATCTGTTTCCATGGCAAGCACTCCTCACCCCTGAAAGGAAGCAGCTGGGTGATCAGTTGCATATGGGTTAGCGTAACTCTCCATATGGAAGGTTTCTTTCGGTTTCTTTTACATGTCTCCGTATGTTTAAGAATTGTCAAGGAGCTGGTTTCTATAGGACGTGTACTTCCTTTCTATGGAAGACTTTGTTTCCCTGGTAATATTTCCAAGCTTCTAGGCTCAGAAGAATGACAAGTTTGTACGAAGCAGGCAAATTGCCAACATAAGCTATTTCACATGAAACAACTTCTATTCTTCGTTGGAAAGCAGGGACATGTTCACCTCTACACATGTTCTCCTGACTCTGTGTATGCAAGATTAATTGACAGTCTCTTCACACATGCTCTGGTGAAACAAACAGTCCCTATTTCAGGCAACTCATAGGGTGTGTGCTAGCTTTCAAAGGGGACCCAGGCTTTCTGGGACCGTGTGTCAGCTTCTGAGTATAGTAAAGAAAGGCAATTTTCAAAAAACCGGTTGGTTGGAGGACATACCAATGTCCCAAGTGAACACGCTTCCACTGTTAGAACGACAGCAGCTAGATGATCAGTAGTGCACAGGTTGGCTTAATTACTTGTATGGAAACTTGTACACACTTTGTCCATAGAGCCCTCTACAAGTTATGTTTTCTCACAGAAAACATCTCTTCAAGGTGTGTAGCGCCTTCAGATTTAGAGCCGGATTATCCGGCAAGACTTCGAAGCTTCTAAGTGGAAAGAAGCAAATGCTCGTTCCGAGAGGGTCAATCGGCAAAGTAACACGTACAAATTCCCAACACTTCCATTCTCTGAGAGAAAGCAGCTAGGACTTCCTTGGTATCTGGAGGGCCTAAATCTGTGTATGGAAGCCAAAATTACACTTTCTCTCACTGCTTTATCATAAAAACAGAGAATACTCCAATGGAACTTTACAGTGTAACTTTGTAGACTAGATGCCTAGAAACGTTCCAACTTCGAGGGCGAATAGTGAAATTTGCAGAAAGGTGGAT